>VZTF01001476.1:594576-620253 GCA_013397755.1 Cnemophilus loriae
TTGAAATGCTGAAAGCTCTGAGCAAAAGGCAACCAGGTCCAGGATACACCAGAGTACCCAGAAACACCTCTCTGAGCCACATTCTCTCCTCAGCAAGGGGAGAGATTCATACGCCTCTTTGCCCCGAAATCCTCCCCAGTTTCTACACTGAAGGGGCCGTCTGCCTCATCAGCTTGCTGAAGACACGTGCACCTGCTTTCCAACATGCCCAGCTCCCTGTTTCCACTTCCCTTCGCCCCTTCTCCTCCCACAGGTGCTCTTCCCTCATTTCTTGAGCCGGGCTCGGCAACGCACCCAAGCCACGGCCGGACCTGAGGGGGAAAGCGCGCCCCTCAGGGGCGGCCAAAAGCGCGCGCGCCCCTGAGGGGCGGCCAAAAGCGCGCGCGCCCCTGAGGGGCGGCTTGACCCGAGCTCACGGGTCTGACCTGAGGGGACCCGACGGGTGGCGCTGACCTGAGGGGAAGGGTCCTGACCTGAGGGGACCCAAGGGGGATCGGACTCGACGGGAGGGGTCGGATCTGAGGAGGGGCCACCCCCCGCTCCTGCCCGTGCCCCGCGCCGCGCTGAGGGGACGGTCCCACCGCTCTCCCTTCGCCCCGTGACAGGCAGTTCATAGAGGGAACCTGTGCACTAATCCTGTTTGCTGGGGTTGATTTAAAATCATTTTATGTCAGTGTTCACGAATCCTCCCTTCTGACGTACGCTGTTGTTTCAGGTAATAGGTTGTTCCAGTCTGCCATGATCCCCCGTCCAGTTTGGCTCACCAGACGACGTTCTGCTTTTTTATGTTCTGCTGGAAGGCTCTGGGTAGGATTTCGCAACTGTGAATGAGAGCTAGACCTATTCAGACACTGCACTTCTGGCAAACGTGTTGAAAACTTAATCAATCAAATAAGGTACCCATGAAAACAAAGCAAATTTTAAATCGAATATAGCATCCATATCTGTGCAGGGTGAAGACAATCCCAGTCTCGGTCAGTGATCATCCAGGTAAGGAACCCAGCTGATTCACATTTCTGCATCTCACATACCTGGATTTCATTCCCACAGAAGGCAAATCAAAAATTCCTAACTGGTGAGTGGGTAAATCCAGCCCCAGAACAGCATCAGGGCATGGATAGACTGTCTGACCAGACACAGGACCTTAGACACAACCCTGTGCCCACTGCTATAGATGTCATCAAATTGTCTAAAATTATTTTGATTAAGCTAGGCCAAAGAAAATTTTATAGTCAGATTCTTTAACAAAATTTCACACTCCTGCAATACCTTTTGATGTTAGCTGTCACTTGAAACAGTTCAGAAATAAATCTTTTTTTTTTTTTTTAGAGAGAGCACATTCCAATATTCTGACTCTCCATTTGCCTTCAGCTGTTATCTCTAAGTAAATCCAGTAACTAGTAATTTCTTTCTATTTTCAGTTGTTTACACATCTATTTACTTCTAATGGAAGCATTGAGTTAATATATTTCACATTTGTACATTATTATTTAGTCGACCTTGTCAGAACAATATTGAATCCATAAGACACAATTTTATACAAACAATAAATAATATTATCTAAAGAGATAACTCTTGAAAAACAGCCTGCTTACAAGGCACTAATTCCCATTCCTACTGAGAAACCATGCAGTATGAAATTAGCAGTTTGGGGGCTTAAATTGCAAAATTAATCATATCACCATAAGTGTCAGAAATAAAATAGCAGTGACTGAAGTCCCTAAACTTGGTTCTTGAGATTTACACAAATCTCAAGACCTCCGTTGCTCAAGCTTTGTTTCTTCAAACTATCTTTTGGAATTTTCACCAGGAATATTTCTCTTGAGTAGGAAATGTAGGTTATTCAGGTGAGAATAACCGAGACTAAAAAGGATTATTCATGAGGATCCCAAGGTTCTCAGACAATTCAACAAAAGCACATTATCACTGTGTTTCTCCACATGCAGCCCATCAGTGACAGAAATCAGCAGCAGTACAGACCTATAAAAATCAAACTTTTAACCGTGAGTGCTAATACTGTACACCACAGATTTCTGCACAAGTACAATGCCAACAGCAGGGGTGTAATTAGTACCTCTTTAATATTGTAAAATAACTTATCTGTAGTAGCTTGATTTGAAAAAGGGGGACACTGAGCTGAAAGACCCATGGTAAACTGCCTCTAAATGCATAATTAAAGTTGGTTTTGTTCTATTTGTTACTGAGTTTTAGCTTTCCTTCATCCAAGGTCTTGCAATTCAAAATGTACAAAGTATTTGATTTTCAAGAATTGGGAAGGTTTATTGCTGTGATCTGTGTCTGAGGCATAATAGGAATTAAAGTGCTCATTCACCCAGGATGGCTGCAACCAGCCAATGCTACGAACAGATTTAAAGTTTAGGCACAAATGTGACTAAGCCAACCACTAGCCAAGAGGGGGATTTCCTGATGAAGAGGTTTTTTTCATAATTGACCACTGCCTGATTTCGTTTCTAAAGCTTCTGCTAATCTGGAGGTACCAACACAAGGTGCACCTGCTGGTTCTACCCAATATCATAATTCCTCTGTGTAGTGCCAATGTGAAAAATAGCCTGTAAAACTCAGCAAAATCCCAGTTTTTAATCACAACTATTTAAAACAGACCGCATATATTATTTTTATGGGGGGGGGGAAACTCCAACAAACTGGAAAATATGAGTAAATGAAAAAGAAATCAAACAAAAAGTCACATATTTTAAGATTTGAAGCATACAAAAGGTGAGTAAATCAGGGTCTCCATACCCCCATCTGTGCTCAGAACGGGGACAAAAGTCAAGCAACACAGAATGGGAGCCAGAAGCCTATTTTACTTTCACACAGGTGGGAAGAATGTTACTCTCTATGGTGCTGCAGATGAATTATGAAAGCCAAGTCTCATTAATAAACCTACCATGAGGGTGTTCTTGGCCCAGAACTGCATTTTCAGATGATATTCAGCATAGTTGGGTTTTGAAAGCATATCCATTTACCTTCTGTTTTCATTAAAATGTAGGAAATGGGTGGATAAACCAGTTACAAATAGGAACATGCTTTTTGTTTAAAACCCAGTAAATCTGGCAAAAATGTATTAAGGAAAAAGGTTCCAATCCAGTAGCACACACATGCCTAAACTTGCTAAAATTATTTATTACAAATTAGAACCCAACAGAACACGTGGCTGCATTGACACCTACAACAACACACAGTGATGTAATTTGATAATCTTGTAACGCTGAGCCTGTAATTTCATTAAAATTTAAGTAGAACTAATAGCATTTTTCTAAAAACAATCTATTACTGAACATATGAGAGGATTAGAGGCAAAAGCAGATTGTGAACTTTAAAAGCCACACTTTCAATAGCAAAATGAAAGCTTTCGGATAAAATTGTATGCCTCTTTTTGCATCTGCATGGATGTTTAGACACCTTAATTAATATTTAGCTGCATAAGCAGGATTAGCAAACAGGCCACGTTTATTCACACGCTTGTGCTGGCAGATGTCACGCTGCCTTCGTTTCAAACGCTGCTGTAAGTTGGTGAAGCATCTGTGAGCGGAGCCAGGCGCGCACAGGAAGCTGCAGCTCAGTTTGCCTCCACCCAACACGTCAGTCAAAAGCATCGGCGCCTTCCCAGCACTAGCTGGCCAGCAGCCTCAAGTCCTCGAGCAGAAAGGACCGGCACGAGAAGAACACTTTGGTTTACCTAATGAGCAGGAATTTTTTATTGTTCTTCTAGATGATGTTTATAAAAAAATACCATGGGATACTAATTAATGGGATACCAATTAATTCCATGGGAGCTGCCCAGCAGCCATTATATCACAACGAATTTTGTCATCACTGACAAACAAACAAGGGAAAGTTCGACATGTCCTAACTAAATGAAGGAAGCCACTCTTGATTCTCTACCTGAAACTTGCCCCCAGATCCATTCTCCGGCATTCACACAATGTGAAATTTTAGCCATATAGAATTTTCTATAGTTAATTCTTATTTTCATTTTCTGTATGGTTTCAGCTTTGTTAAATGATCTACAAAGCTAACAGACAAACAGGAGGAATACAGAAGAAATATTCTGCAGTATGCAGCATTAGATTTCCTGCTATTAATTATTAGTTTCTTCAGGGAAAAAACACAGAAATTCTGTAGTCTTGTGATGCAAGCATTATCTGTTGTAATACACAATTTATGTTGGGGTCATTATTTCATTCACATTTTTCAAGGGAGATGTAAAATTTACTCTTCAGTCTTCTAAGTTACACATAAGCACAAAGCTGCTGTTCCACTGACATTGCTGTAAATACTTGCTAACTTAGGCAGAATCTAATCTGTTTTTTCTGTTGCAAGCATCGTAGATTTCTAGCAGGAATAAATGTTGAAACTATTGAATTTGTAAAGCTGATAGAGATTGATTAAATAAAAGGCCACAGAGCAAGAGGTGGAGAAGGGATGGAACAAGCAGTACAAAACTGACATTGCACTTGAGGTCAACAAAGACAAGAAACCTGAGGGACTGAAGTGCTTGGGGCTCGGTCCTGTATTTCTAAAGAAATCACTTGTGCATTTTTGATACTGGTTGGGTAATCTGTCCATGTGCTATTGAAGATTTTTCACTATCTGTCCTCATTACTTGAAGAAATTAAAAACATGAAAAAATACAGGCAATTCTATCCTAGCACCATTATTTTATATAAGTCCTAAACCAGACTTTTATCTGTTACCCGTTCCAGTGTCAAGACCTTGCTAGTTTTAAGTGATTAAGAAATAAAACTCTTGAGATTCCTTTGGGCGATAAATTCATCTTCAAAATACAGTTATTCCGGTAGCACCCTGCACGCGTCCCTAGGCCCCTCTGTCACTGCTCCCGTGCAAGGACCGATGGGTCCCTCAGAGAGCTGCAAGCTGCTCTTCGTGCGCCTGCTGCCCGCACACTCCCCCTGCTCCGCGCTTGCAGCTTGCGCTGGGAACGCTGGAGGTCACCCCAGCACTGCTCAAGCAACAACTTCCTCCAGAGACACACACGGAGCTTCAGAGTGTTCCGCTGAAGGGAGCCGGGTAAATATCTCACTGTGTGCCCGCTAAACAACTCTCAGCCACCGCGGGATTCATTATGTTTTACTGGAACTGCGCATTTTATCTCGAGTCTTGTATGTGAACACACATTGAAGCAATTGTTGTTTAAAGAAAAAAAAAGCAAGTTTTATCCCGGTTCTGCTAGGACATAAAGGCTCCTAAATTTTGAGCACTGAAGTTAAACGTTGCAAATTGTGAGACAGAAAGAGCACCGAGGCTGTTTCCGGGCCTCAGGGCGTTGCTTGTGTGGTTTGACTGTCCGTGTTCACTGCAACCTGGCAGGAGCCCGTGGGCCTGCCGTGCTTGGGCTCCAGGCCTTCACCTTCCCGCAAGGGCCGACGGAGAAACCTGCCCTGGAGCGCTCCGTCAGGCTGCAGACCCCAGCGGTCCCGCGGGGGAGGGAGGGGCGGCTCCCGCCAGCCACCCAGGGCCCTCCCGGCGGGCAGCCCGCGGCACCGCGCCCAGCTCCGCGGGACACGGCCCCAGAGCGCAGCCAGCCCCGCCGCACCCGCGACCGCTCACCGGCAAGCCCGGCCCGACAGCCCGCCGCTGCTCCTGCGGGAGCTTCCCAGCAGCCCTAAGTGCGCTGAAAGCACTGCCCTTCCTCACCCTCACACGTGCAGACACACCTGCTGCTTTCCGCTGTCTGTCCTCTACACCCCCCCGGGCCAGCTTCCTGAGAAAACCCTAACAGGCCATTTTCATAAGCCTGTTTTAAGACCATTACTAATCCAGCAGTACTTCTGGTGCTGAGGCAAGTTAAAACTTATTAAAGAATGCTTCTTGATCAAGAACTCATTAAAAAAAAAAAATGGTAGGAAGCACAGTCATCAATATCACTCCAGCTACTTAAAATAATAAAACAAAAGCTCTGACTATAGGAATGAAAAATCAGGTTAAATTATTATTTTTACCTATTGCAGCACGGGTAGAAAGTCAAGGGAAATTTAATTTCCATTGTACTACTGCTGGCACAATTAACTGTTGCTGGCGTAAAAAAAAAAATTATCTACAGCGAATTAGATTACGTATAGAAGTCATGATAGAGACATTTTGTAATAACTGAAAGAAACAGTAAAACCAGGAAAAGTATCAACACCACTGTAGAAGCTAATGCAACGCCTAATGGCTACTGTCTCCGGTGGCAGTTCCTGGCTGCCTCCTCCCTGTCAGCCTCAGGTGCGCAGGTTTAACTCGCAGGAGCGGACACGGCCTCTGTGTTTGAGGCTGAGAATCTCCCAAGCGGGAACTGCGATTTCTTCCTCCTGCGCCGCTGCTGCGGAGCCGCGGCCGCCATTCCTGCGGGGCGGGGCCGGCGGCCCCCATTGGCTGCGGGGAAAGGGGCGGGGCCTGCGGCGGGCGGAACGCCCTATAAGGCTGCAGCCCGGGAATGAGAGCAGCATCAGCAGCGATGGCCGAGTGGTTAAGGCGTTGGACTTGAAATCCAATGGGGTCTCCCCGCGCAGGTTCGAACCCTGCTCGCTGCGGCCCGGATGGGCTCAGGCTTTTTGTTCTTTCCTGGCCCTCTCCTATTCCTTGTCGTGTGCAAGTTTTACCCCTCACGTCTCCTCTCTCGGCTAAAGGCCCCTGCAGCAGCCGGAGCGATTCTCTGGGATGGCGCGGAACGGGGCAGGTTGGAAGGCACGCAGAGGCTCATCTGCCTGTGGAGGGTGATCCCAGAGCATACGGCAGGATCGGATCCACATGGCTCTGGGATATCACCCGTGAGGGAGACTCCACAGCCTCTCTGGGCAGTCTGTTCCGGTGCTCCGTCACTGCACAGGGAAGGAGCGCTTCCTCATGTTCAGGTGGAAATTCCTGTGCAGCAGTTTCTGGCCATTGCCTCTGTCCCTTGCTGGGCATCACCGAGCAGAGCCTGGCTCCACCTTCTTGACACCCTCCTTTAGATGTTTACACACATTAAAGAGGTCCCCTCTCAGCCACCTCTTCGTGACACTGAATAGGCCCAGCTCCCTCAGGCTTTTCTCATGAGAGATGCTCCAGTCCCTTCATCATCTTTATTTCCCTGTGATATTTATCCTCTTGCAGCCCATCAGGCCATGCCTACCAGCTCCTCCCCTGGCCCTGCCAGAACGAACAGTAGTACTAAAGCTGCAGTAGGTCCCAGGGCAAGCGTCTGGCATTGCAGCCACAAGCAGTGATAAGAGCCCTCGATGAGGTGAGAGAAGGGCACCTGGGGTTCAGTGTTCTTCCAACTGCTCACCTTCCTGGCCCTGCAGACAGGACAGGCAGTGTCCAGCTGCAGAGCTCAGGACTCATCCAATGGCTCACGCACAAACACTGCCCTGATTTGCCCAAAGGGTATTGTCCTGCCCCCGTGCCCTACAGCTGATACAAAATAAATTAAATCTTGTCAGCAGCAGGCTTCTCTGTAAGGAATGGACTTGCTCCATCAAACCTTGCCTTTCCTGAAGGAAGCTCGTCTGATCCCTCCTAAACCTCCAGTGAGGGGGGTCCTCAATCACCTTTTCCTGCCTTTTATGACCTTCTGCACGTGCATGATGCACACACACAATACGGTGATGGGGGGGGGAAAAACACAAGTTATTATGCCACTAATAACCAGGAAAAACAAAACGAGGCAGCATTCCCTCCTCAGTCATCTCTGCTTGGCTTAAACTGAGCTCTCACCACTCAGATGTGTCAGTCTCCTCCTACGTGTGGCCCCAGCACTAGTGAAGGGCTGAAAAATTTGCTAAGTCAAGAAAGAAAAAGCTGGAAATATGAAAAAAAGCTATTTCCACAGAGGTCAAAATAGGCCAGAGCAGAAACAACCACTTTTCACTCCTCTCTCTTAAAGATAAGAGAAAAACCCAACACAAACACATGCAAACCCATTTCTTTCAGCATATTTTGCTAGTGCAACTTAATTTAATCAAGAAACAGAGGCAGGGAAAGAAGAGGAAACGCTAAATTATCCCTGTTGAGAACAAAATAAAAGAAAGAGGGAATGAACAAAAAGTTGTGTAGGCTGGCAGCAAACTGAACATTTCAAAGTGCTCCCTAGGGAGGCTTCCAGGGATTTCAGGTTCCCGTGTTTGTTTCTGTCAGGGCACATACAAGCGCGTTGGCAGTGGCAGGCCAAGGATGGACATGGGAATCCTGGGGAAGGCTCAGATCCCTTGAAAGTGAGCACCTCGAGCAGCAGAAGGCACCAAAGGCACCCGGACCCAACCAGCTGCAATAGCCTCGTACTCCTCTGGCCATTCCTGCTCACTCTCCTGCCCCCCCCACCCATGGATATCAGCCACACAAAGTCTGTGAGGAAGAGGAGGAGCTCACAGTCCTCTGCCCAGCAAAAATCTGAGAGCTCCATGGAAATTCTCAGCCAGTGAGTGAGCAGCTCTGACAATCCTGACAAAGTAAACGTAGTTTGTGTAAGGACTGATCCCCAGGGGTCAAACTGCATCTCCTTAGAAAAGCTGGTGCTAAGAGAAGCACTTCTGACAAAGCAGCAAGCAAATAATTTTGTTGAAAATGTTGAGAACCACAACACATATCAAGACTGGAAACTTTTTGAATGTTGGCAGCAAATTTCATTTTCTAGAAGTAACCCCTCTCCCTTACTGCTCTGCCAGAAAGAGGGAGAAAGAGTAAACCACTGTGAAGATGGAATGCAGGAAAGAAAATTCATCTTCTCCAGCATCCATCAGGTGTGACGGGTTACAGCCATCAGAGACCTGAAGCCTGTAAGAGTTGCCAGTTTATGCTGGGCACCACGGTAACGACTCAGACACAAGCCCTTCACAGCTGGGACAGAGAACAAGCAGAGTCTAACCCTCGTTAACAAGGGAGGGAGAGGAGATTAATACAGCGAAGGGGAAAGCACGGACACACCCGGTCCTGCCATCACGGGGGGCTCGGCAACTCTGCCAGCAGCAGGGGGAGCGTGTGCGCTGGGCTGCAATAAAACACCCAGCACAAACTGCCTGATAAGCATCTGCCCACCCCACAGTGACACAGCCCAACAACCTACTCAGCTGCTTTATCTTTTGCTCCGTAATTTCATCAGCTTTACAACGGCCTCACTGCTTACACTTTCATATCCTGAAATGAGAGATGAGCCTGCTGGGAAGGGAAGATAGCAATGTCCATGATCAGGAAATTAAAGATACACAGTATCTCTGTTAATAATCAGGATACTTGCTTCTATTACAGAACATATAAGCTACCTTTTTTAAAAATCTCATTTAAAGAGGAAAACAAACGATCAGGGTACAACCTTATCTATCATTCAGCATTACTCAGCCTGAGCTTTTAAGTCATATATTATCTGTATTCATCATCCAAACTAACTCTTACACTATCACTTGGCAAACGTTGGCAAAGCAACTTGGCAAATACTGGCAAAACAAAAAGGTTGAGAATGTTCTAGTTCTTGACAATCTTATATATTCAGCACTTGTACAAGTACAACAGCAGCAAATAAAGATATAAAAATTTTATATAATTCCAGAATCCACCCAAACTGTTCAGTTTCACTGTAAATAACTGGCTAAATAGTTGCCTAATTTCTGTTTGAAACAGTTTCAAAGACCTAGAAACACAGCATTGAACAACGTGCCCTCTTCTCTGTATTTTATCATCATTACCACCATACACCTGCACGCCAGCTGCTGTCTCATAACTTCCAGATGAAAACCGTCCAGCCTCCACAAGTCCAGTAATGGCCAGGCTTTCTCAACACTTTTGACTGGTTTCCAGACAATCTGAGCTCACCTCACAACTCTGTTTACTTTCATACCAAATCTTTCAGAGCTATCACACAGCACAGTAAATCAGAGCCCTCACGTACCCAAAACACTCAGGACCCTTCACTGCCCACCTCAGCAACTCACAAGAGGAGCTAAAGAAAAAAATGGGAACTTACCGTGTCTCGCAGAGAGCAACCCTCCTCCAACCTGGAGCTGCCAGGCCCTAGCCTAATAAATAGTGTCTGGCTTTGTGGCCGTTGTTCCCCACCCCCACAGACAACCCTTTGCAGCTGTTGCCACTTTGCAGAGAGTTCAAAATCTCCGTGGGCCCCTGAAAACCACGTACACCTGACGCTGCTGCCTTAATCACACCTTCACAGAGCCTGGGATGCACCTCACAACCCCTGCCCCAGTTAAAGTTTCGGCATGTGGATTATGTTTGGTGCTCACCAGTGCAGGGGCCAAAGCACCACATTATTGCTGATGAAATGTCCGGTGGGACATTTACTGGATCTTTTCATGCTACTGGCAAAAAAACTTCTAAAATTACTATATATTTAAAGAAACAGAGAAGCAGTTTATGCTTGGGTGTGGATCCTGAATGATCTAACACTGACTAATTTGTCAGGTGCTTGTTTCTTTACTTTCTAACATGAGGGAGAACTGGGCTGCCCACTTATTCCACTTAATTGTTGTTACTGGCCAACAGGTCTGGTCCCGTTTGGATTTGGGGAATAAAAAGCAAAACAGGCTGCAGAGGCTCCTCCTGTTTTCCGATACCTCAGGGTTTGCTCTGCTAGGAATAGGTTAATTCAACTCAAGAAATACAGAAAAATGGGCCATTTCGAGTTTAACACAGACAGAAATAGAAACATAAGAAGTCTGTATTGGTGTACTGGAGTACCAGTTAGAACCTGCCCTCCTCATGAGGGCAAATACAAATTACAGGACTGAAGTCGAGCAGGTTGTTGCAAAACATAACTTTTGCCATGAGCTTTCGCTGGGGTAAGAGCCTTCCAAATATCTGCAATTATTCATCCAGAACAAACATCCAAAGGTTCTTTGCCAAAACCAACCACGCAATAATTGGCTACTAATGACATCAGTTTTAATGACAAAAACTATTAGTTTGCTGTTCAAAGGTCCATTGTATGTTCACTTCTCAAGGGAAACCAGCTCATTAGGTGCTAAATCATCCATCCAACTACCTCCTTTTACCTTTACCGGCAAGTGAAATGGGCAGAGAAGAATCTGGGCTGTCATCTGATTCAAAGTGCTCCAGCTGGCTGCATTCCCATCTTTTTGGTAGAGGGAAAATGGTTCTCTATTACTTTGTATCCTTTACATATGGTAAGAGCTTCTTCTGTTACTACTGCTTGACATTGTTTACAGTCCCTCTATATAAAATGGACCAAAAACCTTTGTATGAAGTAAAGCAGCAAATGCGCTAGAAAAAAACAAACCAGTAGTTACATATAACAAATGTGACAGAGGATTATTACTCTCATCTCTATAATGTTTTCAGCTGAAAAATGTGCAAGGGAAAAGCATGTAAAATTAAAGATGGTGTGCTATAAAACTGGCTCTTGGTACCAACGCCATCCACTCTAGGGTCAGTGTGGCTGTATCAGCACAACACCAGCACTCTGAGCTTTCACAAACTGGGCCAAACACCAGCAGCATTAACACTGGCAGCAGCCCCTGTGCAGCAGACTGGCTCCAGGGCACAGATGCCCACGAGGGCAGGAAGATACAGGCGTTACCGGGTTCCAGGGGCAGCACTTGGGTCAGTCTGTGGCAAGCAGGCCCCAAACAGGAGCAGCACAGCACGGCCCAGCCGCACACGGCACTCCAGGGAGGGACAGACATCCCATTGTTTCCGTGTGGGGACAACACTGGACTTGCCAGGTTACACTTTCCATTGCACTGCCCAGGATTCATAACTGGACTCCTTGAGCTTTCACCCACTGAGATGACAAATAACAAGAAATTCCAAAGGAATCTCTGTGGTGGGTGGAGGATTTAATTAAAAAGATGAAAGCAACCCCTTTTCTGTACGCATGAAGTTTTATTTGCTGCGGATGGAATTACCTGCCTGCACAAAACCACAATGTCAATACCTGACATATTAGCCAAGTTTCCAAAGATGAAAACAAACACTAAATAAATATACGACAATGTGGAATTTGAAAAGTTGCCCAAAGTATCAAAAACTTTTCATGTGAGATTTTGTACACATTAGTGCTGACTAGCCTGATTTTTCATTCCTCACCCTACAAAACCCTCATAAAACCATGTGTAGCACACCTGAGCAGGGAGAGAAATTGCTATGAAGCCACAGGACAATGCTGGCACACCTACACAGGGGATCAGTTTTCCACCAATACATCTTAATACAAAAATTGCTATCTGGAGAAGTAAAGTTCTTAAACTGCCTTCCAAAACAAATAGCTGGTGCAAAAAGTGTTCTTGTTAAGGTAGAAGACAAGTGATTTTTAGGAGTGCTTGATCTGTCACAGAGACCTTGGATATCAAGAACCTTCTTATTTCATCACAACTCTCCTACAAGTGAAGTTTGTAATGAGTACATTATAAATCACCGCAGTGTGTACAATGCAATGGAGAAGTGAAGCAGAGCACAGAGTTGAGAGATAAGCACAGTTCTGGTTACAGTTCATTGTCATACAGCTTTTGGAAGATCCTCACTCAACAGGATACCCTGGAGCCCAGGGTTCTACTGAGAGTATGGTTTTTATAACATCACACTATTGAGAGAAATTTTAATCACTACACAATATTTGAGAATACAAGAAACAATATATAAGACGTTAGATAACTTCACAAAATCACTTTATGTTAATACTGAAAAGGGCTTTGCTTGTTAAACAGAAAAACCTCCATCTGTAATGCTCTCAGCACGTGTGATAAATCAGTATTCAGACACTGACTGGAACAACACATTACAATCAAAGAATACAAAATACAAATAACTTATAACTGCTGGCAAAAAAAAAAATACTGAACTGTTGAACAGATGATCTCATGCTCCTGTGTGTTTCTCATTTTAGATCTCATAGTTTCTGAATTTCCTCAGAAGGTCTGATGGAGCATCGCCTGACCAGCGGAAACGCAAGTGCCAGTAATTCCCCTCTGAAAATCCTGAGGGAAAAAAAAAAAGAGAAAGACAACTAAATTATTATAAACATGCATACAACTAAATTTTCTGGAATTATACTTGATAGTCTTCCCAAAAAAAGTAAGCAGAAAAGTGGTCACTTCCAGTGCTCTCGACTAGCACTGACAAATCCGAGCACTGAGTTCTTGGCACGTTGGAACAAGAACTCAAACACCAACCTTCAGGACAGAGATCAGCTGGGAAGAGTCCAAAGCAGAACAGCAAGTGCCTGAAGAGGGCTCACAAAGGAAAACAGAACAAATTGCATTGGCTTAATCTAAGGAAGAAGATGGAGATGGTGATGTGATAAATCTGCAAGTACGTGATCTGGAGCCTTTCAATACTTAAATGTGACCTTCCTTTCACAGCAAACTGAATCCTGTGAGCAGAATTAGTGTTCAAATCTCTTGTTTGAGCTGAAATAGCCACACAGGTGGTAGTCCAGAATTCACCCAGGCCAGCAGGCAGGAACAGACAATGCCACAGTTTCAAAGTGAAACCCAATATAATAATTTTTGCTGGACCAAAACAAAAGCATTATCAACATCCTAACATCAAGTATAAACATTGCAGTGCATACAGACCCTGTCAAATACATTATAATATTAACACTTATTAATGTAAATATATGCCACTGGATAAATGAATTAGGCACTTGATGAGTTTGATGTTCTCCCCATTCAAATATCTGGAAATTAAATTAAAACTTTAAAAAAAAAATTGAGAAAGAAGATGCCTCCAAGGAAAATTCACCATTACAAGGAACAAGATGATATTTTCTTTACTTCAAAATTTTACTGTTCCACAAAGGATACATGGTTGTATAATTACCAAAAGAAAGAGCAAATAGTATGAAGTTATACAGCATAATTTTTCAAAATCAAGTTTTCAGTTATGCCTGGCATACACTTCTTTGTAGAACTTTCTTATCTATTTTCTGCATTCCACAAATGTTTGGGATCACAGTAGGTTTTGCTAGCCTCACAGCTCACCTTAATTTCCTGTTTAATCAAACTGGGGAGAAATGACAGGACTTTAACAATAGTTCTCTGCTACCATGGGCCTAGGATTATGAAACTGCTGAAGGATCAGGCAGAATAGAGGGTGGCCATGGTGGTAAGGAAGCTTTGATTGGGCACCATGACCTAAACCACAGCCAGGAAGTACTGACTGCTAGGTGACACTTCTGAAATACACATTTATTCTGGTGCATACATTATTTAAAAAAAAAACAAAACAAACTTGCTTGAATACAAAAGAAGCCTTCAAGTCTCAAATTTTAGACCTCATTAACTCATCAGATGCAAACTGTGCAAAAGTACTGAATAATGGATAAAAACCCCAAACCTAAATATTTGACTTAACAGTTTTAAAATTTGTTTTTTAAAAAGTCACTGAAAACAACTGCCTTCTCTTTTTACTTTGCATTCTTATATATCAGAAAAACTAAACTTTCCATTTTGGTTGAAGCATTTTTTTTTTCTTCCTTTTCTTCTTCTTCTCCGGTTTCTGGTTTTACTAGCAAACAAACAAGGAAACTTGGGATCGGGAGTAAGAAGTGTCTGAAAACTTCAAAATTAAATAAATAATCAAAAGCATAAAACCCAAACCAAAATCCCAACCCAAAACCACATTTAAAGAGCTTCAAGTTAAACATATTCTTCTGGAGAAGAGTTTCTCATGACTGAAAGCCCCCATTTCAGGCCAATCCCTGGATACTTCAATTTTCTGTAACTGCTGTTTTCACTTACTTGGGGAGTCTGGATTCTTTGAAGACTGTGGGTTCACATCAGGAATTGCAACATCTTCTTGCTCCCTGCTCCCTTCCAAAAATCCATCTGCATTGTTTTCAGTCTGTTGGGTCCAGATCTCATTAGCTGTGTTGTTGGTATTACCAAAGTCAGGGGCTTCCAGCATTTGGTCCTTCTTACTTTGGACAGCCCAGTGCATTGACTAAAGGAATGTAAACATAACAAAGAACTAAGCCCTACGCTTTAAGGGGTTTTAAATTACTTTTTCTTTCTTATACTGCTGTAAAGAATGGTTAAACAAAGCACATTGAGAAGCCTGCAGGTCAGTAGGATAGGGGCAAGCATGGTTACATGTCACAAACAGCACTGGAGAGGACGCTTTATGTCAGGTGGGGGTGAAGAACAAAACGTACAAGTACAGCAGGATTTTAAGGGCCTTTTGTCCAGTTCCTTCTGTCATGAATTCAGACATTTTTAAGAGGGCTTGAGGGACTTCAGAAATGTTCATTTTCAAAGCTGTCTTTAACTTCAAAGTACCCTTGGAAGGCAAGGCAATTCAAAAAGATTTAATATTGAAGTCTGTGGAATAACATCTGTTTGGAACTGAACTAAGCTTAATTGGGTATTTCCAGCAAACATTGAAGCTCGGGCATAATGCTGTATTTGAAGTGCCTCAAGCTTCTCTCCTAAGCAGAACTGAGATGGGCAGAATTGACATTGGAAACTTTTATTTACCTGCCTTAAGGTGCTATGTGACCATGTAGCCTTGTAACTATCATTCACTCTAATAAGGCAGGAAAAAAATAATCCAGTGTTATGGAATTGAGATCTACAGGGACATGCTACCAAATCTTCTCAATAGCAAAATCAGGAGGGAAAGCACCCTAGGAACTCCTGCCTCTGTCCCAGGTCACCCCACTAGCCTAGCAGGGCCCCTCCAAAGCTCTGCAGGAAGCCCAGGGTTCCAAGGAACTATTTTCTGGATTTTTTCAATGAGATCTTTATTTAATCAGACAGCATGAAAACCTATCTGATAAGCAATATAGCAAGAGGAGAATATATTATAAAAAGGTCCCAGCTTTAACTTAACTTTGAAAAGAAAGAAAAGTTTCCTACAAAAGCAAAGCGTGCTGAAGCATTTGAAAACAGCCTTTAAGTGACTTAAACATCCTGTAACACACATAAAAGCAGCAACTTGATAAATTCACTCTAAAACCACTGGCCTAATGCCCTTCTGTGAATGGCCTTCTGAAGCCCTCCAATTTTTCCTGGATTCCCGTAACACCCATAGTGCAGGAATCTCTCTGCACTGTTCCCATCCCCAAACCCCAGCACTGCAGCAGAAGTGCTGTAACTCATCCCCTCACTCTGCAGTTTTCCATCTGGGCCAGCCCTACCTCCCCCTCCAGCTGAGGGCCCAAACTCAGCCACCACCGACCGTTTTCACGGAGCTGCTCAGGGCCTCCCACTGCTGGAACGGGATGGTGACTTTGCTTCGGCGCCAGTGATCGTAACGCGCCCGGCTCTCTGCGTTAGCCAGAGTCTCCTTGGCCTGCTGCAGCTTCTGGAAATTCTCCACTAGGACACACACCAAAAGGATACTAAAGACAATGTTTGTTTGGCACAGAAATGAATTCAGATGCAAAAGGGGACCTGCCAGCAACGGCTCAGAGCAAAGTAGAGGAGAAGACAGAAGGAGAAGCAAGTGACCAAGGGATGTGGTTCTGGTTCCAGCTTGCACAGTTCTGGCTGGATCACGGCACCTTTGGTGGACTGACACCCTTGCAAATCAGGACTGAAATGTTCCTTCATCTACCAGCTTCAAAAGCTCCTAAATTTGAGAGAAACTTACAGAGTACACAGGTAAAAGGCACAAGTCAGCCCCTGCAGACCAACTTAAAAAGGGAAATTAGAGCAACAATGCTTAGAAGGAACACACTGAGATCTACAGCAGCACAGGAGTCAGAGCAGAGCACAGCAACAAGAACCATGAGCAGAGAAGAAAAAAGATGAGCAGGAACTGACAAACAAGAAGAATAATCCAAATATAGTTCAGATTAATTAACTTGTGCATTTTATTAGGTGTGTTTTCTATGTATGCTAAAATGTTATCCAGACTGCATGAATGAGAGAGCTCTCACTTTTCCCTACAGGGTAATTTTTCATGGAATGGTTACTAAGGATGCAGCTGCATGTTACTATTTGTGGAAGGGTTATAAAGATTTAGACTTTATCTATGACTCACCTATGTTACAGTGATCTATTATTATTACTATTATTCATTTATTCCAGTTTACAAATTAGAGAGAGTTCTTTTGAAATACACTACACCCAAGCACTAATCAAAATTGATAACTATAAATCAAACAAGAGACAACAGGCTGAGGGAACAATTGTACTAGGTTTCCTTATTCTAGTGTTACTAGTTTTCAACAAATAAAAGGTCTACTTTAATTACTCTTTATTAAGCTTTAAGCTTAAAAAACATAAAGTAAACTCTCACTAGTACTGTAAAAAGGTATTTAAAGTAAATAAGGCATGTTCAGGTAAAAAGAGAATATAACATTTCTTTGTGACAAGCAAAGCTGCTCCGATATTTGGCACTGGCTCCTCTCTTTTGTTCCTCGGCTGTGGTGAGCTCTGCCCGGGGCTGTCCGTGGTTATGAAGGGGTAAAGATCGGCTCCAAATAACTCAGGTGCTGCTCCGCCCTCCCAGCTCTGAGGAGCTGCCCCCCCTCATCAGCACAAACGTCAGCTGCTGTTCTGCAGACAGAGGCTCCTCGTGGGGCTGGCTTCTCTTCACTTCCAGTCATTAAATTACATTAAAAGAAACTAAAGCACATTTCATGTGTTCCTCAGGGCCTTATTCTTGGAAGTAAATTAACTGATTGATGCAAGTGTGGCACTTGAATGCCACTGAGCGTGGAAGTGCACCAACTCCATAGGTCTAGGAAGGGACACACTCCAGAAATAAATTCTGTATTAAAAGATGATCTACTGTAGAAAGAAAAAAAATTCAAGGTCTTAGAAATCAAAAAAAATCCAACAAGTGTCTTCCTGCTCCATCACAGAGGAGTGTGCAAGTCTTGGAATATTACAAGCTTGCTATTTAAATAGAACGTGCTCAGTGCACATGATGATTAAAATATACTGAGGGGAAATACAAGTTTTAAGGCTGAATTTAGTATCTTGGCCATGCTAATAGAAGAAAAAAATAGATTGTTTTTAAACAGGAAAGAATACATACCTGCTTTGGGGTTTCCAGGATGCTTGTCAGGATGACATTCAAGGGCTTTAATCTTATATTCGGCAAGAATCTGTTCAACCTTAACAAAATATTGAGACAAAGTGAGTAAACACAGAAAATTTGCAAATTTTCATTTTGAAAGAGGTTGGGAGGAACAACAAAGAATGCTGAAAGATTTTGTCTTATTTCATTTTGCAAGCTTTAGTACAAGCAAAGTAGGTAACAACAACCATCTGCCAGTGACACTGCTTATTTAATTTCATTTCCATGCACTCATCCTTTGTCTTGTTTTTGTGAGACTCAGTCATCCAGTATGGCTCTAGAAAAATGTGCTAAGACATTTGACCACAAAGGCAAAATGCACCACTTCAGTTGCTCTTTACTTTGTTTAATCAACTCTAACTTTGAAGAGAGTCTCATAGCAGGAAGCAAAGGCCCTCTGTGTTGCTGAAGATCAATTTGTGGGTTTAGGTGACTTCCTCCATATCCTCCTCATAGCAAATTCAGCACCACATGAGGTTTCCATCTTGGATACCCCAAGATAACTTGCTCGATGACCAGTAGTTCACATTCTTTCTGTCAAGTTAATTTTCTGTGCAAAAAGGTTGGCTTGGAGTAGAATAGATTTATAAACAACATTAGAATATTGGCATGTATTAGTTTATCAGTTAATTGCAAATTCCCACAGAGCTTGTTATACCATGAAGTATTACAACCACTGGAAAAACTAGGACATATTAACAATTAAAATACAGGAAGCCACTGGAGTGGGCATCAGCTTAGATTTTCAAATGTTCAGTGCTTTTCCAACTATCTTGCTGGTTATTATAATACAGAAGCCAAAACTTCTTTATATCATTCCAATTCAGCTTAAGCTTTTGCAATTCGCCCTAAGGTATCAAATAATTACTTTTGTTTCCCATACTACAAAGGCTGTTTATACAAATTCCTCATTTGTCAAACCATGACAGCCACATACAATTTAAATTATTTACTTCAAAAGTAAGTCTCATAGCATTTTTTACTTAGAATAAAATTACAGTTCACTCAACTAGCTGAACAAATTTTGTTGGCATATTCTGGGAAAAAATGTGGTATACAATAGTATTTTACGAATTCTACATTTTTCCCTCTGCTCAGTAGCTCCTTCCAGGGGGACAGATGTAATGTGGTGTATCTGCAGTCAGTAAGACACTTAAAAACACATACAGTGTACAGAGAACTTGGTGAGACTGGTTACTGTATAGCCAGTTACCATCTCTAAAACTTAGTTACTTAAAAGGGAACTTTCAAGTTAAAATGTGTACAGAGCGGTAAAACGTAGCACAGGGGTAGCATGGAAGTCTTCAGCTTAAAAAAAAATCAGTAGAAAGAATAGTTTATAAGAAGTTTATGTAACATAGATGAAATTTATATAAAATATTTAGTGAGCTGTTTTACCAAGAAAGGTATCCAAAACCCACTATATATGACTAGCATTGTTCTTGAAGAAGGATGGAGATTAAATCTCCCCTCTTCCTGTCACATTTGAAGATGAAGTAGGTGTCTGTGAGTTCAATTCTACCAGAAGCCAAGAATGAACTTGGTTTGTGTTTACGTGAATACAGCAAAAAATCTGTAGAAACTGAGAGTATTGCTGCTTAAATTTAACCAGGTCCAACCAAGCCCAGGACATTCAGCGGCTCAGATGAAAGTGCTGCAGCTGGGAGTGTGCTGTGTATGCCCAAAGCAGCCTGTGCCAAATACCTGACTCCTGTACAAAGCAGTGAGACTGCAAAATCCCTGTAACGCTCCAAGTTTCGCTGAGACCCCAGAAGAGCTGTGCAGGGTCCTTAGGGGAGGCGACCCTGGGGCTCAGCCAGCCTGGCATCTCCGACTTCTTTCTCCCGCGTCAAAAACAGTGCAGCAACATCTGCTGCTTCTCCCAACAAATAGTACTTGACAGCTCGTTTTTCAGGATCCATTAGCATTTATTCCAGCTTTTTAATTTCATTTTTAAGCCATTTGAAAAATCATTATCACATGTAGTTGAACTGTTCATTAATTGCTAAGCCTTTAAGGAATTAGTGTGAGGTGGAAAATGAGAAACAGCATCTGTGAAACAAGGCTGCGTGGAGACTTGAGCACTGCCCTCTGCTGGGATCACTTCCAGGAGTGTCCTCAGGAAAAGCTTTACCTTTCCCTCCGTGACACACCGAACATGTTTACTCTTGATCTTTATACTTCACCACTAGGACAGGTGAGAGCATCTGACTAAATTTACTGAGCAAAAGACAGCTTTTGTCTCCACTGAATACATGCCTCATTGTGGCAGGGTAATCAAACTCCTTTTCCAAATCAGAAACACGATTCCAGTTAATAGAACAGCTACATTTAAAAAAAAAAAAAAAAAAAAAAAAAAAAAAAAAAAACAGAAAAAAAAAAAAGAAAAGCATACTAGACTAGCAAAAAAAAAAAGGTTGTATGGACACCTTTAACACAATGCACACTTGTTTTAGCTGCAAATCACTCAAAAATAGCTTAGCTAAATTTCATTATAAAGCATGTATCTGCTACCAAAACAAATTAGCAAAACTAGTATTTGAGTGTCATTAAAAACAGGATTTAAAAAACATTAATATGGTAAATGATAAAGAGATATGGTTTTTGTTTTCATCTGAACCAGTGAATACATTTAAAAAAATATTATAATATGTATAAAACCGGAGAAACTCAATGGCGTTATCAGTGCCCTAAAGCTATGAACTTTCATTGTATTACTTGTACATAAATAGCTCCTTTTCATTTCTCAAAACCAATAATACATATTCCAAACTATTATTTGGATGCTGTCAAACACATGCAGTTAGCTCTCTCCATAATCCAGTCCTGTTCTACACGGCATTTTCAACCTAAGCCTTACTCCAGGCTCCTAACATCGGTGCACAGGAGAGAAAATTGAGCTTTCCAAGGGAGATCCTACAAGTGGCAAGAAAGAAGGTTCACAAGGCATTTCAAATATTCCTGCCCGCAGAGACACAGCTGCAAATTCCCTGCAGACACACGACACACAGTTCAAACTGTGAATAAGCTGGTGGGGACGGAGAGCCTCTTACCGTCGATAGCTCATCGCACCCCAGCAAGTTGTAGTAATCCTCCAGGTCCTCCGGGTTGGAGTTCAGGATCGCATCCATCGGCACTGGTCCCGCGGGCTTTTTCCAGCCGGCACGGAGGCTGCGGAAGACAGCGTCAACTCAGAGCTCACACAGGAGTTTGGAGCAGCCCAGGGCAACAGGCAGCTCCCAGCCCGGTGAGCTCCGTGCGGCGCTTTTGAACGCTGGCAGCTGACACGCACGGACCGGCGGAGTTCCCCGCTGCCATTGGTCCCGCACGGCGCCAGCCCGCCCGCGCAGACCGGCTCTCGGCAAAGCTCCCTGGGATTTGTAGTTGCCAGAATCCCTTCAACGTTAAACTGTGGCTCCCGTGCAGACCGCAGAGCTCTGGACACTGGAACGTGGCAGAGATTTCGCTCACACCATCACCTGTGCAGCCACTGCAAACCAGGCACACACTCAGAGGCTGCCCTGCACCTGAGCCATTTTCTATTCCATTTTTATTTGCAACTTTTGCCACCATCTTTGACCAGATGATTAGATGGGTAATTATAGAAAAGAGTAACGATTACTTCCAAAATAACGATTACAGAGTGCAAACTTTGGATAGCAAAGTACCAACCTTGCCAAAGTCTGTCAGACTTCTGCCAGTCAGCTCAACAAAAAGGGGGCAATCTTCACTCTCTGAAGGCTTCCTTGGGTACGTACACTCTACTCCTCAACACCAAACAGCAACCGTACATCAGTCACATGTCTGACAAATTGAAACTACCCGAGGACATGAACTACTCACTGCCTACTATCAGATAAAATACTCTTTCTCATGCTAAAGTTCTTTCAGACTGTGTATTGAAGGTCTGTACTGCGTGCAAAACACGTTCCTTGTGGAACTCATTTTACATTGAGGTGAAATACCTCAGTTTTAAACTATGATTAATGACCAAGGCCTCAGCCCAACAGTGACTCTGGACACGTTTGGTATCACCCATGATCTGATGATTTCAAAAGATACTTCCTAAGTGTAATATAACCACGTGCTGAAGTCTTTCCCCTGGAGCCTTAGGAGTTCTGTGTTTCCATTTCCCACCCCTGCAAGGGCTCTGTAACCCAAGATGTTTCCTGTCATTAAATCCTGATGATTCCTTAACACTTACAAATAGATGCTGTGAGTAGTTGTACAGTACCAGATGCAGTGACCTTGTAGGAGAACAGATCCCCAGGACGTGACCAAGGCTGGAACAGGCCGTGGGTGAATCAACGAAGAACCCAGTGGCCATTCACAGCTATTTATGAATAACAAATATATAATTTTTGCATCCACAAGTGCTTTAATATCTGCATTATTAATGTTCTGCAATGACATTTAATATTAGTCTTCCACCACTTTCTCTTCAAGGTTGCATTGTCTGAAATTTTCTACTTTTACTGCATGCTCAGATAGCCGACTAAGATTATAAAATATATAAAGTAAGTAAAAGAAGCAATAATATTAAAAGAAAAAGAACAAGCCTTGGTCAAACCATTTAAATCTGATAGAAAACTATCAACATATTTTTCTGAGTAAATAAAACAATAAAATTTTTTTTTCAACATCACTACAAGTAAAAAATTAGCAATTGCAAATCTCTCCATCTCCACTATTCATAACTTAATACCCAGGAAAGTACGGGAAAGAAAGGAAAGTTTTTCAATAAGAGAACATGTAAATATTTAAATAGGTTGTACTCTGGGGGAGGACAAAAAACAAACAGCTGTCCCTCCTCCCAACAGCATTCCTGCCATCCCTTCCTTTTCCAAGTATTCCTTTCCCATTTGCGTAAGGTGAAAGGGAAGCTCTTTAACCTTTTCCCCTCCAGCTTTCAGCGGCTATTTCTGTGCTGCCGGGGAGCTGCAGGTCCGAGGGCTGCACTCCAGTGACAAACCCGGGACCTGCCAGCTGTGTGCTCCCAGGGAACGCGCTCCCGGAGCCTCAGTCTGCCTGCACTCCTCTGGTCAGGCCACACACGCCAGGGCTGTGACCCGAACTGCAGCAGTGCCCACACTCGTGCCCTGCCCCCCGAGATCCCCAGTGCTTGGGGCACAAAGGCTCCCACAGCACCGGCTGCAGGTTTGTGTCTGAAGGACACAAAATACACTCAACAATAACTCAGCCTTTTACTGCTCCCACTGACTTCAGAGGGGCAACTCCCAAAGCATCGTCAAAAAGGGGAGCAAGAGCAGCCATATGTGTTACACAGAAAAAAATACAAAGATTAGCCCCAGGACACAGAGTTCATTTAGAAGGGAACTGCAGTGCAGGAGATGCCACAGACTACTGCCTACACGTGCTGTGGTTAGTGCTGCTCAGGATGTACCACCTGCTCTGGAAGTGAGGAAATCTCGTATTTGTTCTCTGCACCCAGCTGCCAACAAAAGGTGTCTCTCAGTCCAAGCACATATTGACAGTTCTGTTTGTTCAGAGCCTAGAGCGAATCTAAATTCTGCTTCAGTGTAACAGCACGTTTACCAACAACTTGTAAAAGTCATAAATGGCCCTTTAAATAAAACAGTAAGATCTGGAGATCTCTATTTGCATTTATTCCTGTAAAATACATCAAATCTCCCAGGACCAGTTCTTCTCAACTGACTTCAGGGGTTTTGCTTCCTGAGGGCAGAGAACACACAAGAAGTCCAAGGCACGATATAACTCATTTGAGTTTTGCACGTTGTGCCCCATCCTCATCCTCAAACAAGCTCAGAGCTGTGGAAACAGAAGAGGACCCAAGCACTGCCAAACTGACTTCCAAAAAAAGAGTAACTCCTGCAACACCATCGCTAATGTGGAGAAATGTCTGCAGTATCAGAGGAGGCTTTAGGATCCCTGAGTCGCTCCCTCACCGATACCTTCACGGAAAGCCCCAGATCCTACATCCGCATCTCCTGGATCATTTCTTCCTTAGAACTGTCTTCCCATAAATAACCACCAAACCGATCTTAAAGCCCCACCTCCCCTTTATACGCTGACAAAAGCATCTTGCAGGTGCTTTTTAAGAAATACGAATCTTGCCTCAGCTTCCAGAGGCGGGACGGAAAAAGAACACTTGCATACTAAAGTTGCATAGAATAATAAAAACCTTCTGATCTGGTTACTCTGCAGCTTGTTTTGAGAAGCAGGTAGTGTGAAAAACAGTATGTATGTATTTTTCAGGGTTGTTAATACCTGAAAGAACCAGAAAAAAACCCCAAACCTCCCTCCCCCTAAAGAACACCTATAAAGTTAATTATCCATGAAGTAATCCCTTTTGAAGCCATACGTACTAAAAATTTTAACCCCAAGTTTTTTTAAAAGCTGTTGGCTATCAAAGCCTGCAAGGGGGAAATTCTACCTGTCTAACCCGTGTCCTGCCACTAAATTTAGGAATTCCATTGTATCAAATCCACTAAAACTATTCTGCAAATAGCTTGTGATGTTGAACAGCAACAACAAACCGGTATTTAAATTTATATCCACGAAGTTTAGACCAAAATTCTATGTTGGTGGCAGTCCCGGGACAAAGGCCGAGTTCTATCCAGTGCAAACTCCTAGGCGGAAAGAAACTACACCGTGGAAAGCCCACGCGTGGCACCTGCCGTTCGCTACGCCGTGATGGTCCCGCTGCAGCGCCCAGGCGGGGCACTAAGGATTGCTCGGCCACTCCACATAACAAAAGAGATCACCGGGAAACCAGGGAGACCAGCCGCGCACACCCCTGCAGGGCACGGGAAACACAAAGAACTTGGGGCCGTTATTCGAACAAATCCCAACGCTCGCCGCTTATCATCAGGTCTCTCCTACACCTCGCAGGCTCCATTCCTAAAGCAGCCGTGGTTTAGACGGGTGCTGACCCCCCCAAAAAGGCTCCTGCATCCCGGGAGCTCACGTACCGCGATGCAGAACCCCAGGTGGGGCTAATGTATTATCCCGGAGGAGAAGGGGCAATACCTTACAGAATCCCTGCCAAGAGCCCGCGGTGCCGGTGCGCTCCCTTAGCAGGCAGGCAGCGGCCGTGCCCTGTGAACAGCCTCACCCTCAGCTCAGTGTGCTCAGCGAGGCCGCTCCGAGCCCCCCGGCCCCGCTCTGCGGCTGGGAACGGGCTCACGGGGCAGCCCTGCCGGGCGGCTTCCCCCCAGCCGGGTGCCGCACAGCCCAGCAAAGGGCTCTGCAGCGGGGAGCTCGCTCCCGGGAAGGGGCACTGTCTATCCGGTACCCTGACGGAGAGCGAGCCCTGAGGGTTTCTCACGCGGCTGGCGAGGAGCGAACAGCGGAGCCGCCATTTGCCGGCAGCCGCCGACCGGGGAGCGCAGAGGAGCTGCGCGCGGTCAGCGCTCCGCAGCGGGCGGGCTGTGAGCGGCACACGGCACGGACTGGAAGGGAGGGCACGGGGGCAGCCGCGGGCGGCCGGGCCGGGCCGGGCCGGGCCGGTCGCGCCCCTCAGCGCTCCCTCAGGGTCTTCGCGCCGCCACTGCGGGGTCGGCTGAGGGAGGGGGCGTGAGGCGGCACGAGCGCCACGTGACGCCGGCAGCGCCCCCGGTCACGTGTCCCGGTTTGTTGTTGCCCGGTCACGTGCCGCGGTCACGTGCGGCGGCGCTGCCCGCGGCTGGCGGGGGG